>OX465587.1:2514509-2534509 GCA_950022655.1 Alentia gelatinosa
TTGTAGGTCAACTCTCGACTGCAGAGCCGTCCCAGGGTGAAGGTCGGGTTTGCTGCGAATGCAGTCATTGGCTACTCGGTCTACTGTATTCCTTATATGGAATTAGTGTAATGGGACAACTCCATGGTGGCTACAAGATTAATAATAAGTACATTGCAATAAAAAGGTTTATTGCAAGCCATGTATGTCCTGGTCATGCGATCATGCAGGAGATTCTGACATGCCAGAATCTTCGGGTAGCTAATTCCAGGTGTCCTCTACATTTCCTATGGAGACTCGTAGGAGGTGGGTAATGAAAAACCTGCCAGATATCATAACTGTGGTATACAGATTCAAATCTGTGGTATACAGCCTCAAAGTCATAGTATATGGAAAAATAGTCCCTTTGTATTATGGAGCAAAGAAATAGTCCCTATTTTTATACCCTTAAATATGGTATTTACTGGGTTTAATTTATTCGAAAAGATGGACAATAAATGCAACAAACGATGGTTTTGTAGACAGGCGGCTCTGTAAACCACTCGAGGTTGACGTCGTAATACACGAGTGCTAGCGAGTGTGTTACTCTGCATCAACCTCTCATGGTCTATGGCCGCCTGTCCACAAAACCATCAATTATTGTCTATATCCACTAAAGACAGGGGGAACCAGCCAACATTTCAGGTTCAAAACAAGGCAACTGTCAAAGGTTACAAAAGTCAAACAACTCATATATCATGAATTGGGAAATATGGGAATTGTTAAAGGAGCTTCACAGACAATCCAGCTGTTTCGTTTTCTGATTTAAACCACAATATAATGGGAATCCACAGTTGACTAGACTACCCCTTCAAGTGAGCATATGTGTCATGTTGACAAACAAAACCCTGCAACACATGAGGTGCTTTCCACTGTAGAAAGTAATCCTAGAGACTATGTCTGATTTGACGTCACAAATAACAGAAATGAGTGTAAAACATTTACTATGTAATATGTGCATCTTTATGTACATGTACAACACAAAATACTCCTCAAGGTATTCAGAATTTAGGATACTTGATAAACTAGCGGATGGGACAGATTTTGCCCCCAACAGGCAGGTCGGGGCAGAGATACAAGCGGCCGCAGGAAGTAGAGCGCAGGATCTCTGCTAGGAGAATGAGTAGGTCTCCGACTGGGGAAGAGTCAAAGGTAGGAAGGTAGATGTCCCCTCATTTCAGCCATGCCGACCCATCGATTATTTATGCTCTAATAAACTAGCTCTGGCCAGACTAAATGCAAGCCATCACTCGCTTTGCTCCAGTGGAAGCCCAAGTACATGTATAGGGCACAGAGTGATTGCTAGTTCTGCCATCATCCGCCAGGAAATTGTAAGATAGCGCTACTGTAGTCGGGGGACAACAACAATTATCAGTTGTTATGATATATAGATAAACGTGAGAGCACAGTGTGATTGCTAGTTCTGGCATCATTCGCCAGGAAATTGTAAGATAGTGTCACTGTAGTCGGGGGACAACCACTATTTTCTGCTGTCATAATCTATATATAATCGTGACATAAGACTAAAATGGCAAACCAAAAATTGTATTTTCAATAAAATCCATTGATAACTGGATCCGCCATCTGGTGTTTTGTTTGTTGTCAGGGGGCAAGATGGCCGCCTCCATAACACAATAGCTATGTGCCCTATAGCAATGTGCGCTATAGTTATTCTGTTATCCAGGCAGCCATCTTGCTCCCTGATACTATAAACAAAACACCAGGTGACAGATCTAGTTATCAATAGGCTTAACACTGGAAACTTGTTCTCCACACCCCTACGAGTATTGCAGTCCGTTCTCCATGGTCTATATCCTGTGAGTCATCCATTATTTCAGTGTGTACAGGTGTGAGATAAATACTATGAAGGAAATTGATGAGTGTTGTGTCTGTGGCCCCGTTCGCCATCGAGTGCGCAGTAATATGAACCAGGCGATAGCCGAGTAAATATTCTGAATCACACCAAACGAGATGGTGAACAGGGACTCCAAGCACGAATATGTTTCTGATTTTATCTTAGCCTGGAAATATTTATCTCTTTATAACCCGTTGAGTATGAGTTACCGTTCTCGCAAGCCCGTTGAGAACGAGTTCGTAATGCTAAGCCTATGGACGTTTATACCAGGCTAAGATAAAGAAAGCAACTCATTTTGGTCAAATTTGTCATTCTCCAACTCGTTTGAATGCTACGTGATATTCACTCTGCATCAAACTCGTGGAGAACGAAGACTTTGACCAAAACTTATTGGTTTCTTCTTTAATAAGACAGATATGATGAGATACTTGGATTCCACCTTCTCATGTGGTTATACATATTTTTTCTAAATTCAGGCGTGTGATACCTTTGATAATCATTAGTCACGACATGACCTTGGCTGGTTCGGGAAGTTAAGGTCATCACTGGAGTCATGGATGACTGCCTCCACATAACCTGAGGGTACTCTCTCATGTGAAGTCTGCAGGACATTCATAAAGCCGGGAAGGAGTCTATCTACAGTCAATAATTCTCTATATAGAAAACCTATGAAAAGTTCACCGTCAGAGCTCGTATCCCATTACTATAGAGGAAACCTATGAAAAGTTTACCATCAGAGCTTGTATCCCATTACTATAGAGGAAACCTATGAAAAGTTTACCGTCAGAGCTTGTATCCCATTACTATAGAGGAAACCTATGAAAAGTTTACCGTCAGAGCTTGTATCCCATTACTATAGAGGAAACCTATGAAAAGTTTACCGTCAGAGCTAGTATCTCATTACTATAGAGGAAACCTATGAAAAGTTTACCGTCAGAGCTTGTATCCCATTACTATAGAGGAAACCTATGAAATGTTTACCGTCAGAGCTTGTATCCCATTACTATAGAGGAAACCTATGAAAAGTTTACCGTCAGAGCTTGTATCCCATTACTATAGAGGAAACCTATGAAAAGTTTACCGTCAGAGCTCGTATCCCATTACTATAGAGGAAACCTATGAAAAGTTTACCGTCAGAGCTTGTATCCCATTACTATAGAGGAAACCTATGAAATGTTTACCGTCAGAGCTTGTATCCCATTACTATAGAGGAAACCTATGAAAAGTCTACCGTCAGAGCTTGTATCCCATTACTATAGAGGAAACCTATGAAAAGTTTACCGTCAGAGCTCATATCCCATTACTATAGAGGAAACCTATGAAAAGTTTACTGTCAGAGCTTGTATCCCATTACTGTAGAGGGAACCTATGAAAATTTACTGTCAGAGCTTGTATCCCGTTACTATAGAGGGAACCTATGAAAAGTTCACCGTCAGAGCTCGCATCCCACCGAGTTTGAATCGTGTAGTAAGTCACAGGAGAAGCTTAGTGAATTACGTTGCAATTTGAATGAGACTTACAAAATACTATAGAGGAAACCTATGAAAAGTTTACCGTCAGAGCTAGTATCCCATTACTATAGAGGAAACCTATGAAAAGTTTACCGTCAGAGCTCGTATCCCATTACTATAGAGGAAACCTATGAAAAGTTTTATCTCACCCCTGGTATTTTTCCCAATAGACTTAACATGATGAACTCGAACTCAACGCCCATAGAGTATTTAGAAAAATGACTCAAAAGGGGATTTATAGAGGAAACCTATGAAAAGTTTAGGGTCAGAGCTTGTATCCCATCGAGATTGAATCGTGTATTAATTCACAAGGCGAAGTTAAGTGAATTACATAGCGATCCAAATGAAACTTACAAGTTACTATAGAGAAAACCTATGAAAAGTTTAGGGTCAGAGCTTGTATCTCATTGAGTTTAAATCGCGTAGTAATTCACAAGGTGAAGCCACATGATACAGTTTCATGAGTTTGAATCGCGTAGTAATTCACAGGTGAAGCTAAGTGAATTACGTAGTGATTCAATTGTGAAGTAATTCACAAGGCGAAGTGGCATGAATTATGTAGCGATTCATACAAGATGGGATCAAGCTCTGACCCTAAACTTTCATAAGTTTCTGAATTTATCTCACCCTTCACATTGACTAATGGGCTAACCTTTGTGACATTATCCCCCATTGAGTATTTTTCCTAAATACTCCATGGGCGTTGGATACGAGTTCCCAGTGTTAAGTCTATGAGGAAAAATACCAAGAGGTGAGATAAAAGACGGAACACAGCCACCTCTCTCAATCCACCAATAATGGCACGCGTAGTAATACACGAGCGCTAGTGGTTTACATAGCCACCTGTCCACAAAACGATCATTTGTCGTCTTCTAGGGTAAATTAATCCCAGGAATTGTCATATTAAAGGATTTATCAACGGGACTATTTTTTTGGCACATAGCTCAAATTAAAAGACTATTTTCCCGTATATAATGGCTTTGAGGCCGTTTACCATGGATTTGAATCCGTATACCACAGTTATGGTATCTAACAGGTTTTATATACATGTAATGGGTCGTGGTTTACTGAGTCCTCATACATTCTCAACGGTACTTTGTTTACCATGGATAATAAATATGATGCATGTCAAAGTCATTTCTGTCAGTTCTTTATGTATGTAGTTGTTTTAATGCCCGAGGCATAATGCTTGACAGGTGCACGTTATAGCGGCATATCACACATCCTGGGGAGTAATGGACGTGTGATATGCCCTGAAACAAAGCTAGTATTAATATATCTCCTACCATTAATTCCCTCGCCGTTTGTAAAATGCCCTCAGGGCACACATTAAAGTATCTCTAACGGTTCAGACGGCACGGAGCGATTCTCATTACGAGCGTCGTTAACGAACGACTGTTACAGCAATGATTGATAATGCGGAACTTGTGTGTTATAAAGGACTTTATTATCTATCGAATACAAAGTGTCCATAGTAAACACATAGGGAGTGTGTATCACCATACCCTGAGTATACAGATATATCCACCTAATACAAAGTGTCCATAGAAAACACATAGGGAGTGTGTATCACTGTACCCGGAGCATACAGTTATATGACTGATTATACGCAATACTACTCGCTATCGCTCGGAGTATTACTACGCGTCAACTACGCGGAGAATACGGCCACTCAGATCGAAATCATGGTAATATTGTGTATATCCACCTAATACAAAGTGTCCATAAAAAACACATAGGGAGTGTGTATCACCATACCCAGAGTATACAGATTTATTACCCACCTAATACAAAGTGCCCATAGAAAACACATAGGGAGTTTGTATGGACATACCCGGCGCATACGGATATGTTGTATGCTCCGGGTGGCGCATACGGAAAAAAAGTGCGTACGGAAAAATAGTGCATAACTAAAATGAGCTGATATCGACATGCCACTTGCCAAGAAAAGGTGGATAATAAATACAATATAGACTGATTTCAGATAAAAGCGGCTGTATGCTCCTCGGAGTTGACTCCGCGCAATATCCTCGCATACGCTCGGATATTACTACGCGTCAACTCCTCGGAGCATACAAGCGCTTGTATCTGAAACCAGTCAATATTGTGTATATATCCACCTAATACAAAGTGTCCATAAAAAACACATAGGAAGTGTGTATCACCATACCCGGAGCATACAGATATATCCACCTAATACAAAGTGTCCATAAAAAACACATAGGGAGTGTGTATCACCATACCCAGAGCATACAGATATATCCACCTAATACAAAGTGTCCATAGAAAACACATAGGGAGTGTGTATCACCATACCCGGAGCATACAGATATATCCACCTAATACAAAGTATCCATGGACACTTTATATGAGGTGGATATATCTGTATGCTCCGGGTATGGTGATACACACTCCCTTTGTGTTTTCTATGGACACTTTGTAGTAGGTGGCTAATAAAATGCGTTTCGTTCCAAAGAAGGGTTCTGGCCTTTGACAAATACTTTTCAACGTAGTTCCATTTCCGCCAGCACTTCCTGTCAAAGAGTCTACAGGCCCGGGGCTTTTTACTTTGAGGATACTTAATAGAAACTGAACGAGAGTTAGTAGTGTCAGAGTTTATTGCACGACGGGCAGGTCGCGTCACTGCGCGAGGCGTTAGCTGAGCGCAGTGAGAAGCAGACCTGACCAGGGACCTGTTTCACTAGTTTCGTGACATGTCTAGATGGCGTCTATATGGTGTGTCCGGTTTCATAAGAACTTAACATTACACTTCTTTTTCGTTGGTGCCACTTTTCATGTCTGTCTAACTTTTGTCATGAAACTAGTGAAACAGGTCAATGATGTGCAGATTTGTCTAATTCTTATGTTTGGGGTCTGTCTTTTTCTAAGGGCAGCTACTTGTGTCGTCACGAAACTAGACAACCCCAATGTCTGTATGGTGTCACAGACATGTCACGAAACTAGTGAAACAGGTCCCAGAGTGCGATAAAAACTAACACTACCAACTCGGGTTTAGTTTAGTATTTATCCTACCCTGTGTCCATAACTTTAGAATAATAGTTAGCCATTTTAGTTCCTCCAAGTTGCTCGAGCGAATGAAGTTTGCAGCTGCCAAATTGCCAAGTAAGACCAAAGGTTGTCAACAATTCATAGACCGCATTGGTGTGACGTTCCTCACATTCTGGCCATTGATTGGTCAGTTTTTTTAATTATCCATGTGCGATAAATAACACTTTACTGCACGCTCGCCCGAATGCTATGATCCAATGTTAAGCCTATGGCGTTTTTTATTGGAGGTAGGATTCATTTACTGATCCGACATGGTCTGCTGGTTTTATTTGTTGATTGATGAGTATTCTAAACAGGGAACTAATGGCGCCGCGAGTCTTTAAAACTCATTTTACAAAGTAAGTATCGACACATAGATAGCCGGTGGATGTAGTAATATATAGAGACATGGTTAGTATGATTGAATGGAATATGTACCTAGTTGGTTGGTTTTTTTCGGAAATATTCACCGAGTTTGAAGAACGAGGTGAATATTTCCGATTATATTAAAGCCCAATGCCCATCTACCGATTTTGGAACATTTATGAAGGTTTGTAGGCGACAAACGGAGGGTAATTTGTCTCAGCCGAGCCATCCTAATGGAGTCGGTAGATGTAGGACAGCTAGGCAAGGCTACCCAGCGATTAGTGAACACTGTATCTTTGGTTTTTGCCCTCCCCCAGCAATTAGTGGTCCATACACCGATTTTATCAGTGTGTGGGTCGAGCGAAGGGTTACGTAATTTGCCTGCGACAAGGTGACCGACTCCTATACGATTCGGGAACTAATCGTTCAACCCTAGATCGGTAGATGGGCATCCGGCTTTAGACTTGCTCAAGTCATTAAATGATTAAACACAGACTTAAGTTCATTACCTACCACATATAAAACGAGTAAATTTCTGTTATATCTGCTTGGAGATTCTCCCGCATATAGAGGCATAGTGAACCAGACCTATATGGGCATACGGCTTAAGGGGACACCTTGCGTAGGGAATTTGGTGGGGAACAGAGGGTGTCCGCTTACGTGGGCCTCTACAGTATTTCATCTTGGATCGTACTACACTGCTCCTAAAAAGGCGCAAACGGAACATCTTAAAAAAATGCAGAGACAAGTTTTGCCAATAACAAGCTGGAGCGGTGCAGTGTGAGCGACAACAAGCTGGAGCGGCACAGTGTGATAACTTTCCACTTTAAAACAACGAATAATTCGAATTATTAATTCTATTTCGTCACTCAGTGACGAACGGAATCTGTATTCCTGGTCAGTAAAAGTGAGACATTCGCCCATAGGTATATAGTAATATGATCGAAGTAGCTGCAATAAGTACTAAAGAAGAAACCAACAAGTTTTGGTCAAAGTCGTCGTTCTCTTTGAGTTTGATGCGGAGTAATATGAACAAGGCGACAGCAGAGTGAATATCATGTAACATTCAAACGAGTTGGAGAACGGCTTCTTAAAACAGAGAATAGTTGTGTATTCTGCTAACGGCAGAGTTCTACCCAGCCCAATTTTCTAGTAGCTAGGAATGTTTGTTTTATCATGGACAGACGGTTCCACATTAAAAAGAAATTGTCTTCCTAGAGCCATGAAATAATGTAAAGAGGTGCGAGAAGATCTTTTTATGGCCCTTTCGGGCTGCGGTTCTGAGGCACAAGTCGAGGACAATGAACTGATTGTGGTGCAGAAGTTGGCCTTCTCTCCTTTGCACCAGCAAATTGCCAAGAACCGTGTAGTTATTAAAGTTCACATAAAATAGGCTCCGTGGCTCTCCAGGTAACTCCTAGCATATATATAGTGGCACTCTCCAAGCAGAGATCCTGCGCTCTACTTCCTGCGGCTGCTTGTATCTCTGCACCGACCTGCTTGTTTGGGCTTTCCCCTTCAAGTCTGTTTCCATCGACTAATTTTGCGTCAGCAGTGCTGAAGATCCGTCGATGGTTCCTGACTTTAGATCGGTGACAGCCAATGAAAATACGCCCTCCAGAGGTTACTAGTCTCCCTATTATCGCCCAGGGTAAATAAAAGTTCCGCTCACGAGTGGCTGGTCTCACCATGACAACATGAACCATAGTTTTCCCATTTATATTTGAAGAACCTGAATATGATTTCGGATTTACATGTAGAAATAGCTGAAATTTCCATTTCTGACATCGGATTTCCCATTTGAAGATTTATAAAAACCGATAAACTGCAATAATTGTGGGTTACGGTTCAAGGTTCAAGGTCTATCACCATACAACGTCGGTAACCAACGCACACCGGGACTTGTAAACAGACTTTATTCTGGGATACCTCAATAGGGTCTATGGGCTTTTAGTGGAACTCCAAAATCTCTACCGTTTTTGACAATGGAAACGGGCTTTTCGGGGGACTCAAAAAATCTCTGCTGTTTTTGTCGGCCATTGGAAACTAAATTTAAGAGGGGCTATTAATTGCACCGGTTTTTCAAATATCCTAAATTCTGAGCGCTTTGGGAAATATTTTGTGTTCTACTTGTAAATAGAAATGCACATATTTATATGGTAAATGATATACATGTATTTCTATTATGATTTATGTCAAACTAGACATAATATCTGGGATTACTTTCTAAAGTGGGAAGTACCTCATGTGTTATTGGGTTTGGTTTTGTCAACAAGACCCATGTGCTTCTTTGAAGGGTCGTCTAATCAACTGTGTATTCACATTATAAAGTGGTTTAAAGCTGAAAAAAGAAACAGCTGGATTGTCTGTGAAGCTCATTTAACAATTACAATATTTCACAACTCATAATGTATGAGTTGTTTGAGTTTCATAGCTTTTGACAATTGCCTTTTTTGAATGAGAAATGTTGGCTGGTCCCTCCTGTCTTTCGTGGATATAGACAATAATCGATGGTTTTGTGGACAGGCAGCCGTAATCCTTGAGTAGTTGATGCATAGTAATACACGAGCGCTGCCTGGCCACATAACCATCGTTTGTTGCATTTACTATCCATCTTTTCGAATAAATTAAACCTAGTAAATGCGATATCAAAGGTTTTAACAATAGGGACTATTTATTTCTATAACACGAAGGGACTATTTTTCTCATATACCATGGCTTTTAGACGGTATACCACAGATTTATATCTATATACCACAGTTATGGTGCCTTGTTTTGAAACCGAAATGTTGGCTGGTTCCCCCTGTCTTTAGTGTATACCTGAGAACCAGCATTGGGTTGAGGCAGAGATAAGTTAGCGCTAGCACCGCGAAAGATCTGTGAGGAGAGTGCTATAGTGGTCTATAAGGCAGCACAAGACATGACAAAGGACATTCATAATTTAGTGTTTAGGGCAGGGAAGACACCGGAACAGAATTCAAACACTCCTTTAAAAACAACTGGGGCCAAGTAGACATTGAGGTGGTTGTTTGTAACAAGTAAGAGAAATGTGCAGGAGATTTTCTTGACGTATTTCCTTTGTCAAATGGTCTCCGGTGTCAAGAATGTTAAGCCCATAACCCACTGAGCGATTCATGTTCCTTGTCCCTGCATTAAATAGTCCCTCTATCCGGAATAGCTTCTATAGATTCAATATTAAAACTCTGGTCACATCATTTATTGGTATTTCACGATTAGCTAGTCAGGGACACAATTTCCATAATCTATAACAGTTAATATGGCTTGTGGATTTAGAATCGACAAGACTGCTTGTTGCTGTGCAAACCGGAAATGGTTCCTTGGTTTGATTAAACGTCCAGTTAACCATTACAGGTTCTTACCAGACTTTCTCGAGGTTATTTTACACCACAAGGGTGGTCTATGTGATGAATTCAGGTAAAAATCTACTTCCCACACCACCTAGACATAGTATGGGAGGGATTGGTCTTTGATATAGCAGTAAGTCTACCACTGCTGGGAATGAAGGAGAAGAGTGGCTGCACACCATACCAAATAGACATGGTATGAGAAGGACTGACCTTTGATATAGCAGTAAGTCTACCACTGCTGGGAATGAAGGACAAGAGTGGCTGTACACCACACCACATAGACATGGTATGAGAAGGACTGGCCTTTGATATAGCAGTAAGTCTACCACTGCTGGGGGTGACACTTGAACCCACAAAGTCCTACAACCTTGGGGTTACATGTCCAGTGCCTTAACTACTGAGTTAACCGAAAATGGAAATCGGAAGTGAATTACTCAATAAATCGGCGACATCTTTATCTCTAATGGTGAAGAGCTCGTATTTATTTGACTTCGCCAAATCAATTAGGGAATTGACTTGAGCTCGGTTTGCGAACCCAAGTCAAGTCAATTTCAGAAATTGATTTGACTTCTAATTGACTTGACTTTGCTTTGGAACCGGGCCCTGTATTCCTACCCGTTGGGGAGGGCCGCCCCCCAGAAATCGCAGGGTAGCCCTGGCCAATGAGGCATATCAGATTAGCTGCGATTTTGGGTACCAGTGTTATCAACCATAAAGTGGAATTCACACAGTGTGATTCATGTACCTCACAGGGTTCAAAATCTCATAAAATTCTGTTCCTTGTAAAGTGGAATTCACACGGTGAGATTCATGTACCTCACAGGGTTCAAAATCTCATGAGATTCTGTTACTTGTTAAGTGGATTTCACATGGTGGGATTCATGTACCTCACAAGGTTCAAAATCTCATGAGATTCTGTTCCTTGTTAAGTGGAATTCACACAGTGTGATTCATGTACCTCACAGGGTTCAGAATATCATGAGATTCTGTTCCTTGTAAAGTGGAATTCACACGGTGGGATTCATGTACCTCACAGGGTTCAAAATCTCATGAGATTCTGTTCCTTTTTAGGGGTAAATGTCACCAACAATTACAGGGGGAAACATGTCTCAGGGAAGTGGAACCCTACAATTTAGATGAAGAGATTGTGTTCGAGTACAGAATCTCAGCAGGATTTGTCTCGGACAAACACCCTGTGAGGTACATGAATACCATCGTGTGAATCCCACTTTACAGGCTACAGAATCTCAGCAGGAATTGTCTCAGACAAACACTCTGTGAGGTACATGAATCCCACCATGTGAATCCCACTTTACAGGCTCCAGAATCTCAGCAGGAATTGTCTCAGAGAAACACCCTGTGAGGTACATGAATCACACCGTGTGAATCCCGCTGAAGACAAACACCCTGTGAGGTACATGAATCACACCGTGTGAATCCCGCTGAAGACAAACACCCTGAGAGGTACATGAATCTCACCGTGTGAATCCCACTTAAGACAAACACCCTGTGAGGTACATGAATCTCACCGTGTGAATCCCACTGAAGACAAACACCCTGTGAGGTACATGAATCCCATTAAGACAAACACCCTGTGAGGTACATGAATCCCACTTAAGTCAAACACCCTGTGAGGTACATGAATCCCACTGAAGTCAAACACCCTGTGAGGTACATGAATCCCACTTAAGTCAAACACCCTGTGAGGTACATGAATCCCACTTAAGACAAACACCCTGTGAGGTACATAAATCTCACCGTGTGAATCCCACTTTAGACAAACACCCTGTAAGGTACATGAATCTCACCGTGTGTTTTCCACTTAAAACAAACACCCTGTGAGGTACATGAATCTCACCGTGTGAATCCCACTTTAGACAAACACCCTGTGAGGTACGTGAATCTCACCGTGTGAATCCCACTTTAGACAAACACCCTGTGAGGTACGTGAATCTCACCGTGTGAATCCCACTTTAGACAAACACCCTGTGAGGTACATGAATCTCACCGTGTGAATCCCACTTAAGACAAACACCCTGAGAGGTACATGAATCTCACCGGGTGAATCCCACTTTAGACAAACACCCTGTGAGGTACGTGAACCTCACCGTGTGAATCCCACTTTAGACAAACACCCTGTGAGGTACGTGAATCTCACCGTGTGAATCCCACTTTAGACAAACACCCTGTAAGGTACATGAATCTCACCGTGTGAATCCCACTTAAAACAAACACCCTGTGAGGTACATGAATCTCACCGTGTGAATCCCACTTAAGACAAACACCCTGTGAGGTACGTGAATCTCACCGTGTGAATCCCACTTAAGACAAACACCCTGTGAGGTACAAGAATCTCACCGTGTGAATCCCACTTTAGACAAACACCCTGTGAGGTACATGAATCTCACCGTGTGAATCCCACTTTAGACAAACACCCTGTGAGGTACATGAATCCCACCGTGTGAATCCCACTTTAGACAAACACCCTGTGAGGTACGTGAATCACACCGTGTGCATCCCTCTTAAACTCGTTGGTGTACCTGAGGAGGAGGAAGGTGGTGGAGAAATAACTAGGTCACATGAGATCGACCGGAGCCGCCGCCGATCTAGTACATCCCCCGACAAACAGGATGGCTGACTAAAACCCACCACAAGTTGGTGATGTGGCCTCCTGGTAGAAAATCTCCAGTCGAGAGTGATCTGAACTCTACACGAGGTCAAACCCTTGTTTGAGACAACTGCCCCGACATAAATATTCAGAAAAGATTGCTACCCTTGTAATTTCTAAAATATCTAATATACATACAGAAGTTTTTTTGCCAGGGTGAATACAGATGAACAGGAAAAGGTCCATACACATTTCATACAATTTTCAGAGAGTTTGGATGATTTTGTTTACAATTCATGAAAGTTAATCAGTACTCCAATATAAGATGAAAAGTGTAAGCCTTTTCCTAAAATTTTTATTGATGAAAAACCTCTGAGGAGTAACCCTTGCATCCAGAACTACTAGCTCTAGAATGTTTTATATTCACACAATAATGACTGCATGGTTTTGTGTACGAGTGGCCGTAATCTCCGAGTAGTTCACACATAGTAATATCCGAGCTATTAGCTACGAGGTCTGACTAGTGCGCTAGTGCGTGAAATATAGAAAAGTTATGTCTAGGTGTAGGGTTAAGGTTAGGGATAGTGTTAGGGATAGTTTCAGCCCTGGCACCATAACTGGCCTCTGTCTGGTGTCTGTCTGGAGGCCATCGGCGCAATGGAATATATATATAGGGTATTTGGGCGTCAGCACCAAGACTGGAGTACATCTGGACCACATCGGGAGTGAAATCGGCGCAATGGAATCAGGACTTTAGGGTTAGGAATAGGCTTAGGGGAAGGGCTTACTGTTTGTTTTCTTTCCCAGAGAAGACCAAATTTGAAGCCAAGATAACATACTTACTAATAAATGTAGTATTTCTTTACAGTTGCAATGAGTTACTTGAGTTGGGACGATTTAATGGGAAGGAGTTCTTTATGGGTCTAGTTCTTAAAAGGAGTCTAGTTTGTCACAGGTCGGGTTTTTTACGGGTCAAGTTCATTACAGGTCGAAATATTAAAACGGGTCTAGTTCGTTACAGGTCTTGTTCTTTGGGGTCGTACATGTCAGGAGTTTGTTACAGGTCAAATTCTGGAAACGGGTCTAGTTCGTTATGGGTCAGGGTTTTTTTACGGGTCAAGTTTGTTACAGGTTGAGTTCTTAAAAGGAGTCTAGTTCGTTATGGGTCGGGTTTTTCTCTGGTCGAATTCATTAGTGGTCGAATTTTTAAAACGGGTCTAATTCATTATGGGTCAAGTTCTTTAGGGTCGAGTTCATTACGGGTCAAGTTCTTTAGGGTCAAGTTTATTTTACGGACGAGTTCTCCATTATTCCTTTAGAGCAGTCAATGTCATAGTCTAATGCCTCTCACACTCCACTCTCAATTCTCACGAAGACACGTTTTATGAGTAAAGTCTGGGCTTGGTATTTGAGTTCTTGCCAATGTCAAGCTACCAAACTACTCTTTAGTAATTATAGATAAATAAAACAAGTTCGCTATAAAAAATGTGCATGTTTTTTTATAGCGAGAAATATTTCTATTCGATTGTAAAAGGAAGTTTAGCTTGACGTGGGGAGAAACTACAAGAGGTTCATATTGTAAGTGCATTCCAGTACATTATTATGTTTTGTTAATCTATTATAATCGATTCGATGTGTAGGTCGGTATCTCCCTGTATGGGGCACATAGCTATTGTGTTATGGAGACGGCTATCTTGCCCCCCGGCGCTAAACAAAACAGGTCCAGTTATCAATAGATTTTATGAAACATTTGTGTATGTTGGGGAGGGGGAGGGGATGGCATAAAAGGGTTTTGGCCTTGCCTAAATTATCTATAGATTATGACAGCAGAAAATAGTGGTTGCCCCCTGACTAAAGTGGCGCTATCTACGTACAAATCAGACTGGGAGGTACATGTCAGACAGGGCCGTACATGTCAGACTGGGCCGTACATGTCAGACTGGCCCATACATGTCAGACTGGGCCGTACATGTCAGACTGGGCCGTACATGTCAGACTGGGCCGTACATGTCGGACTGGGCCGTGCATGTCAGACTGGGCCGTACATGTCAGACTGGGCCGTACATGTCGGACTGGGCCGTGCATGTCAGACTGGGCTGTACATGTCACACTGGGCCGTACATGTCACACTGGGCCACATGTCTGAATGGGCCGTACATGTCAGACTGGGCCGTACATGTCAGACTGGGAGCTACATGTCAGACTGGGCCGTACATGTCACACTGGGCCGTACATGTCACACTGGGCCATACATGTCACACTGGGCCATACATGTCAGACTGGGCCGTACATGTCAGACTGGGCTGTACATGTCAGACTGGGCCATACATGCCAGACTGGGCCGTACATGTCAGACTGGGCCGTACATGTCAGACTGGTCCGTACATGTCAGACTGGGCCGTTCATGTCAAGCTGCGCTGTTCTTGTCAGACTGGGCCGTACATGTCAAATTGGGCCGTATATGTCAGACTAGGCCGTACATGTCAGACTGGGCCGTACATGTCAGACTGGGCCGTGCATGTCAGACTGGGTCGTACATGTCACACTGGACCACATGTCAGACTGGGCCGTACATGTCAGACTGGGCCATACATGTCAGACTGGGCCGTACATGATTTTGTTTACCACCCTGCCGTATGTTATAGTATGACACCCTAAATATAGGTCAGTAATTATCATGAAACATCACAATACTTTATATGATTGTTTATATGGCACAAGTTGTCTTTGCGGAATGATATCACGAAGCGGAGCTGAGTGATATCTGTAGCGGAAGACAATGAATGCCATGTAAACAATTATATGAAATTGAGTGATGTTTAGATTTTATCCTACCCTGTCACATGTTTCTAACGTCATATGTCACATGTGTTAAGTCTATGGAGATTTATGAGGGGTAGGAAAAAAGACTGACATGCATAATAAAGATATAATAACAGGTGTATAAGAAAGTAGCGAATATTTCACGGGGAATATCTTCACAAGTCCTCGCCCCTGGCCTTTGTCAGCATAATATGCATCTGTCAGAATGAAAACCAATTTAGTCTCATCGAGAATTTATAGCCAGCCAATAACTAGTTATGTATAAATACTTCCTGTGACACCTTCAATTGAGTTTGAAGGCTTGCATTCATGCATGAGGACGTTCTGACAAATTATAACTTTGAGAAATTGTCTTGAGATATATCAGACATGTGATTTGGACTGAAATGTTGTATTTATAGAGCGTGCTTGTACGCCTATATACGTTGCCTAAAGGTTAGAGTGGTGTCTTTTCTTACTCCGGTATTTTTTCCATAGACTTAACATTAAGAACTCGTACTCCACGGCCATGAAGGTATTGTACCCAATACTCAATGGCTAATTCATTTTATCAATAGATAATGTTTTACAGGGTGAGATAAAATCAGAAACCCACTCGATGAAAATAACTTGGTTTGCACAGAGTAATTCACTCAGATTCGCTTCGTGAATAACTCTGCAGTCAAACTCGGTGGAGTACAGACCAAGTTATTTTCATCTCGTGGGTTTCCTTCTAAATAGGCTTCCACCTTGCTGCAAAAATCTATCCCTTCACTATCTGTATGCTATTCACTGTGATATTGGGAATGGAGCAGGGTGCCAGTGTCTCAGGCTCTTAGAGGTGTGCCCAGCTGACCGTAACCAATCACTCAAGACAGAAATACCTCAAGACCCACTGGTGCTTGATATGTTCTGATCCTAGACTCAGGCAGTTCCGTAAATGGCAAGTTGACTGGGTCCAAGTGGGTTACAGAAATGGTCCATAGACTGAATATAACCAAAACCTTTTCATTGTTATTTATCTATAATTACACGCTCATTCGTCAATGATGAACATTCCATTTGCTTCTAGTCTAATGCTAGAAGAGTTTTTCCCTTCAGGCACTGAATAAATATATATGACTCTACACTTCGGGAAATAAAACATGCCAGACATTTCCTAGTTGTAAATGCAAACACTTATCATGAATTCACAAAATTATGTCAATTCATGTATGACCTACTTTTACAAATTGCCGCTTGTAATTACAATATCCACTCTCATAAACATTAAAGGTATATCGGACAATTTGACTTGAAATTTAAAACCCATGTCATTTTCCTGTAATTTGAATATGATGATCTCTAAGTTTTTTAGTATACACGTATCTAACTTAAAAAAACATAAACAGATCCCATGTTATTAAAGCCTATGGCGTTTTTATCAGGGGTATGATAATATCTAAGTATGTTTGCTATGACAGTCTTAGCCGTCCATAAAGTCGTCCATAAGTGTTGACCCACATCGTCCCAGGGTCCCTATGGCATACAGAAAAGGGTCTACATGTACGATCCTAGATTATTAAAGGCATATCGGACAATTTGCCTGGAGAATTACATTTTCATTTTCCTGAAATTTGAATATGATGATCTTTAAGTGTTGTAGTACACATATCTAACTTAGAAATGAGGGTCGCCAGGCTAGTTTTTGATTTGGAGATCAATATGGTAATTATATTACCAAAGAATGTACAGAAATTCAAAAAAATTGATTTCCACATGGTAAAACCCAAGTCATTTCTTATCAAACTATCACAGAATATAGTAGATGCGTAGTACTACACATATAAATTCTAAAATACATAGGTCACCGTCCATATCATTGAAAGAATTGAAGATAACTCCCTTTTTTCAGTACATTTCCGATGTAAATCAATCAAATGTAAATTGCTCTATTTACCTAGTAAGATTGGATGACCTGGACAAAATGTTGGATTTACACATCTGGCATTAAAATGAATCACAAGGAACCAGTTTTGACTGGTAATTGACAATATTTAAAATTAACCAGGTGGCACCACCGTAAATTGTCTGATATGCCTTTAAAGGCATATCAGACAATTAGCAGTGGCGCCACCTGGTGGTTTTTGAATATCCGCATGTATACATTGAAATTGGTAATTTGTGTTATATTCCAAACTCATAAGAGCAAAATCTAAGTTTTGTCTAGTTTGACAACACCCAATAGGTAAAATAGGCCCACTTTCATTTGTATGATTTATATAGGAAATGTAATGAAAAATATGGTTTTCTTGAATGCTCTCAAAAACAAAGATGGTGACCTATGTTTTTTAGTTTAAATGTGTAGTATGATACACTTACTACATTCTGTGAAAGTTTGGAGAAAATGACATGGGTTTTACAATGTGAAAAACAACTCTTTAGAATTTATATATTCTATTATAAAATTACAATAATATTAATCTCTAAATCAAAAACTAGCACTGTGACCCCCGATTTTTAACTTAGATATGTGTTTTACGACATTCAGAGATCATCATATTCAAATTTCAGGAAATGGGTTTTAATTTCCAAACTAAATTTTTTGAAATGCCTTTAAACGGCCCCCAGTTGTCTTCCTGTCCTACCCGCTACCACGCTGACCCCCGATGACCTCCTCACCTCTGTGAAGGTCCGCCTGTCTCACTTTAAACCCCAAGTACAATCAACACGATACGCATCAGTAACTTCTTCCGGGGACTTTACCACCGGGTCAAACTCACCAGGTCATTTCCTGCTCCGTAATATCTTCTACCCCCTGATACCGGGGACACACCAAGCGAGTAAAGGCGGCGATCACTGGAATCGCCAACACAAAATGGCATGCATGTGAGATATTGTTTCATAGTAATATCTCCTTATGATGACTTAGCGCATCGGGAGCAATAATCAGGTGAAATATGAAATAATAGCTTACATATAGGCCATTTTGTGTTGGCGATTCCGGAAATCGCTGCGTTTCTCGCTTGGTGTGTCTCCGACTTTAGCCTGGAAGCCTGGGGGTGTTTTTCAGTCGTGACAATGTACCTAAAGCCCTGTCTCCACTGTGCGAGTCTAGGTACATCTAGGTACATCCAGTCTCAGACTGGGCGTACCTTTAGGATCGCAATGCGGCAAAACGCACAGTGGAGACAGCAAGTTTCCCTCCAGTCTGAGACTGGGCGTACCTTCAGGATCGCAACAAGGTAAAACGCACAGTGGAGACAGCAAGTTTCCCTCCAGTCTGAGACTGGGCGTACCTTCAGAATTTTAACGTGGTAAAACGCACAGTGGAGACAGCAAGTTTCCCTCCAGTCTGAGACTGGGCGTACCGGTACACCCAGTCTCAGACTAGAGGTACCACATGTACCCCGGATCGCAAGCGTTTTTAAATATCAAACATGTTTGATATTTAGTACGCCCAGTCTGAGACTGGGCATACCTATGCATCTAGGACCGCAAGCCCTCCAATCGCAAGCCTTAAAGGCCTTTCTCAGCTGTGCGACTGGGGGGGGGGGGGGGAGCTTGCGATCCAGTACCTCCAGTCTCAGACTGGAGGTACCGGCTTGGCGTACCGCATGTACTTCAGATCGCAAGGTATCATCGATTCTGTGTGGAGACAACCCCGCTTGCGACTGGAGCGCTTGTGATCCTAGGACATAGGGTACGCGTAGTCTCAGACTGGGTGTACGAAATATCAAACATGTTTAATATTTAAAAACGCTTGCGATCCGGGGTACATTTGGTACCTCCAGTCTGAGACTGGGTGTACCTATGTACCTAGGATTGCATAGTGGGCAAATCAGGTGCTAAAACTAATAGCAGATCTTTTGCGGAAGTAGAGCACAGGATCTCTGCTAGGAGAGTGCAAGAAATGGAGGCGTTACCCATGATGCACCATAAAAATGAAACCCCTTACCTGGCCTATAATGTGACTAGGCCAGGCTTCCAGGATAAAGGTAGTTCAGATCGGATTCCACCAGAGCTGACTTCAGTGTAGCTCTGGTGGCCAGTGTATGCTAAGAACATGTGCCCGGGCTGACCTTGTCTCGGGGTAGCTGCTCCGCCCCCGTCACGCATGGCTGCACAATATGTAAAGATGATTTATCTCGCGTGAATAAGCAACATTCCTCTAATGCTAGGTTTTCACTGAGCCACCGCGGCCATATTTCACCAAAACGTAGAACGTTGTCGCAGATGGTCATGGAAGTCATGATTTATGTTTATACTGTGATACTGATGGCTACGGTTTGAGGATGTTTAAGGGTCCCGTTTTGTCCATGGTTCCCTATAGGGGACAGAGCCATTGTTAGTTCACGAAGCAGTCACTAGGTGGTCGGGGACTGAACCTGTATTCTGGCTCTTTGTTCTTATGAAATTCAGCTGCCTTTCAATGTTTTACCAAG